>CM076241.1:37687725-37711725 GCA_038380155.1 Pseudococcus jackbeardsleyi | reverse complement strand
ATACAAAAACTAATACATTTTTGGAATCCTCTCGTCATGAACAAACGAATGGTTTTTACCGTCCCATTTCGAGCATTTGGACGGGATATAGTTTTTTGGCTGCCCGGATATTTGATGGAGGAAAACGCCCGTAACTCGGCCAAAAATTGCTCAAAATGCAAAAACTAATACATTTTTGGAATCCTCTCGTCATGAACAAACGAATGGTTTTTTTACCATCCCATTTCGAGCATTTGGGTAGAAGTTGGTTTTTTGCTGTGAAGGGTAGATTTATGGGGAAAACCTCGCGCACAAAAATTCTGGTAACTTTTTCGAAAATCACCCAAAATGCAAAAACTAATACATTTTCGGAATCCTCTCGTCAAGCACTGTGGAATGGTTTTTTCATCATTCAATTTCGAGCATTTGGGTGAGAGATAATATTGGTTTTCGCAAATTGCAGATTGAGAAAAATGCTGGTTACTCGGTCGGGAATTGCTCAAAATGCAAAAACTAATACATTTTCGGAAACCTCTCGTCAAGCACTGTGGAATGGTTTTTTTACCATCGCATTTCGAGCAATTGGGTGGAAGTTGGTTTTTTGCTGTGAAGGGTAGATTTTTGTGGAAAAATTCAGGCAACTTTTTCGAAAATCACCCAAAATGCAAAAACGAACACATTTTTGGAATCCTCTCGTCGAGACGAATCGAATGGTTTTTTTACGAAAAATTTTGGAGCATTAGAACGAAAGTTGACTTTTCTTCCGGCGCGGCCGATTGATGGATGGTCGGCGCCGCAGAAAAATGCCCGTAACTCGGCCAAAAATTGCTCAAAATACAAAAACTAATACATTTTTGGAATCCTCTCGTCATGAACAAACGAATGGTTTTTTTTACCGTCCCATTTCGAGCATTTGGACGGGAGATAGCTTTTTTGCTGCCCGGATATTTGATGGAGGAAAACGCCCGTAACTCGGCCAAAAATTGCTCAAAATGCAAAAACTAATACATTTTCGGAATCCTCTCGTCATGAACTGTGGAATGGTTTTTTTACCATCCCATTTCGAGCATTTGGGTAGAAGTTGGTTTTTTGCTGTGAAGGGTAGATTTATGGGGAAGACCTCGCGCACAAAAATTCTGGTAACTTTTTCGAAAATCACCCAAAATGCAAAAACTAATACATTTTCGGAATCCTCTCGTCAAGCACTGTGGAATGGTTTTTTCATCATTCAATTTCGAGCATTTGGGTGAGAGATAATATTGGTTTTCGCAAATTGCAGATTGAGAAAAATGCTGGTTACTCGGTCGGGAATTGCTCAAAATGCAAAAACTAATACATTTTCGGAAACCTCTCGTCAAGCACTGTGGAATGGTTTTTTACCATCGCATTTCGAGCATTTGGGTGGAAGTTGGTTTTTTGCTGTGAAGGGTAGATTTTTGTGGAAAAATTCAGGCAACTTTTTCGAAAATCACCCAAAATGCAAAAACGAAAACATTTTTGGAATCCTCTCGTCGAGAAGAATCGAATGGTTTTTACGAAAAATTTTGGAGCATTAGAACGAAAGTTGACTTTTCTTCCGGCGCGGCCGATTGATGGATGGTCGGCGCCGCAGAAAATGCCCGTAACTCGGCCAAAAATTGCTCAAAATACAAAAACTAATACATTTTTGGAATCCTCTCGTCATGAACAAACGAATGGTTTTTACCGTCCCATTTCGAGCATTTGGACGGGAGATAGCTTTTTTGCTGCCCGGATATTTGATGGAGGAAAACGCCCGTAACTCGGCCAAAAATTGCTCAAAATGCAAAAACTAATACATTTTTGGAATCCTCTCGTCATGAACAAACGAATGGTTTTTACCATCCCATTTCGAGCATTTGGGTAGAAGTTGGTTTTTTGCTGTGAAGGGTAGATTTATGGGGAAAACCTCGCGCACAAAAATTCTGGTAACTTTTTCGAAAATCACCCAAAATGCAAAAACTAATACATTTTCGGAATCCTCTCGTCAAGCACTGTGGAATGGTTTTTTCATCATTCAATTTCGAGCATTTGGGTGAGAGATAATATTGGTTTTCGCAAATTGCAGATTGAGAAAAATGCTGGTTACTCGGTCGGGAATTGCTCAAAATGCAAAAACTAATACATTTTCGGAAACCTCTCGTCAAGCACTGTGGAATGGTTTTTTACCATCGCATTTCGAGCATTTGGGTGGAAGTTGGTTTTTTGCTGTGAAGGGTAGATTTTTGTGGAAAAATTCAGGCAACTTTTTCGAAAATCACCCAAAATGCAAAAACGACCACATTTTTGGAATCCTCTCGTCGAGACGAATCGAATGGTTTTTTTACGAAAAATTTTGGAGCATTAGAACGAAAGTTGACTTTTCTTCCGGCGCGGCCGATTGATGGATGGTCGGCGCCGCAGAAAAATGCCCGTAACTCGGCCAAAAATTGCTCAAAATGCAAAAACTAATACATTTTTGGAATCCTCTCGTCATGAACAAACGAATGGTTTTTTACCATCGCATTTCGAGCATTTGGGTAGAAGTTGGTTTTTTGCTGTGAAGGGTAGATTTATGGGGAAAACCTCGCGCACAAAAATTCTGGTAACTTTTTCGAAAATCACCCAAAATGCAAAAACTAATACATTTTCGGAATCCTCTCGTCTAGCACTGTGGAATGGTTTTTCATCATTCAATTTCGAGCATTTGGGTGAGAGATAATATTGGTTTTCGCAAATTGCAGATTGAGAAAAATGCTGGTTACTCGGTCGGGAATTGCTCAAAATGCAAAAACTAATACATTTTCGGAAACCTCTCGTCAAGCACTGTGGAATGGTTTTTTTACCATCGCATTTCGAGCATTTGGGTGGAAGTTGGTTTTTTGCTGTGAAGGGTAGATTTTTGTGGAAAAATTCAGGCAACTTTTTCGAAAATCACCCAAAATGCAAAAACGAACACATTTTTGGAATCCTCTCGTCGAGACGAATCGAATGGTTTTTACGAAAAATTTTGGAGCATTAGAACGAAAGTTGACTTTTCTTCCGGCGCGGCCGATTGATGGATGGTCGGCGCCGCAGAAAATGCCCGTAACTCGGCCAAAAATTGCTCAAAATACAAAAACTAATACATTTTTGGAATCCTCTCGTCATGAACAAACGAATGGTTTTTACCGTCCCATTTCGAGCATTTGGACGGGAGATAGCTTTTTGCTGCCCGGATATTTGATGGAGGAAAACGCCCGTAACTCGGCCAAAAATTGCTCAAAATGCAAAAACTAATACATTTTTGGAATCCTCTCGTCATGAACAAACGAATGGTTTTTACCATCCCATTTCGAGCATTTGGGTAGAAGTTGGTTTTTTGCTGTGAAGGGTAGATTTATGGGGAAAACCTCGCGCACAAAAATTCTGGTAACTTTTTCGAAAATCACCCAAAATGCAAAAACTAATACATTTTCGGAATCCTCTCGTCAAGCACTGTGGAATGGTTTTTTCATCATTCAATTTCGAGCATTTGGGTGAGAGATAATATTGGTTTTCGCAAATTGCAGATTGAGAAAAATGCTGGTTACTCGGTCGGGAATTGCTCAAAATGCAAAAACTAATACATTTTCGGAAACCTCTCGTCAAGCACTGTGGAATGGTTTTTTACCATCGCATTTCGAGCAATTGGGTGGAAGTTGGTTTTTTGCTGTGAAGGGTAGATTTTTGTGGAAAAATTCAGGCAACTTTTTCGAAAATCACCCAAAATGCAAAAACGAACACATTTTTGGAATCCTCTCGTCGAGACGAATCGAATGGTTTTTACGAAAAATTTTGGAGCATTAGAACGAAAGTTGACTTTTCTTCCGGCGCGGCCGATTGATGGATGGTCGGCGCCGCAGAAAATGCCCGTAACTCGGCCAAAAATTGCTCAAAATACAAAAACTAATACATTTTTGGAATCCTCTCGTCATGAACAAACGAATGGTTTTACCGTCCCATTTCGAGCATTTGGACGGGAGATAGCTTTTGCTGCCCGGATAGTTGATGGAGGAAAACGCCCGTAACTCGGCCAAAAATTGCTCAAAATGCAAACACTAATACATTTTGGGAAACCTCTCGTCATGAACAAACGAATGGTTTTTACCATCCCATTTCGAGCATTTGGGTAGAAGTTGGTTTTTTGCTGTGAAGGGTAGATTTATGGGGAAGACCTCGCGCACAAAAATTCTGGTAACTTTTTCGAAAATCACCCAAAATGCAAAAACTAATACATTTTCGGAATCCTCTCGTCAAGCACTGTGGAATGGTTTTTTCATCATTCAATTTCGAGCATTTGGGTGAGAGATAATATTGGTTTTCGCAAATTGCAGATTGAGAAAAATGCTGGTTACTCGGTCGGGAATTGCTCAAAATGCAAAAACTAATACATTTTCGGAAACCTCTCGTCAAGCACTGTGGAATGGTTTTTTACCATCGCATTTCGAGCAGTTGGGTGGTAGTTGTGTTTTTGCTTTGAAGGGTAGATTTGTGTGGAAAAATTCAGGCAACTTTTTCGAAAATCACCCAAAATGCAAAAACGAACACATTTTTGGAATCCTCTCGTCGAGACGAATCGAATGGTTTTTTTACGAAAAATTTTGGAGCATTAGAACGAAAGTTGACTTTTCTTCCGGCGCGGCCGATTGATGGATGGTCGGCGCCGCAGAAAAATGCCCGTAACTCGGCCAAAAATTGCTCAAAATACAAAAACTAATACATTTTTGGAATCCTCTCGTCATGAACAAACGAATGGTTTTTACCGTCCCATTTCGAGCATTTGGACGGGAGATTGCTTTTTTTCTGCCCGGATATTTGAGGGAGTAAAACGCCCGTAACTCGGCCAATAATTGATCAAAATGCAAAAACTAATACATTTTTCAATCCTCTCGTCATGAACAAACGAATGGTTTTTACCATCCCATTTCGAGCATTTGGGTAGAAGTTGGTTTTTTGCTGTGAAGGGTAGATTTATGGGGAAGACCTCGCGCACAAAAATTCTGGTAACTTTTTCGAAAATCACCCAAAATGCAAAAACGAATACATTTTCGGAATCCTCTCGTCAAGCACTGTGGAATGGTTTATTCATCATTCAATTTCGAGCATTTGGGTGAGAGATAATATTGGTTTTCGCAAATTGCAGATTGAGAAAAATGCTGGTTACTCGGTCGGGAATTGCTCAAAATGCAAAAACTAATACATTTTCGGAAACCTCTCGTCAAGCACTGTGGAATGGTTTTTACCATCGCATTTCGAGCATTTGAGTGGAAGTTGGTTTTTTGCTGTGAAGGGTAGATTTTTGTGGAAAAATTCAGGCAACTTTTTCGAAAATCACCCAAAATGCAAAAACGACCACATTTTTGGAATCCTCTCGTCGAGACGAATCGAATGGTTTTTATGAAAAATTTTGGAGCATTAGAACGAAAGTTGACTATTCTTCCGGCGCGGCCGATTGATGGATGGTCGGCGCCGCAGAAAAATGCCCGTAACTCGGCCAAAAATTGCTCAAAATACAAAAACTAATACATTTTTGGAATCCTCTCGTCAAGAACAAAGGAATGGTTTTTTAACCGTCCCATTTCGAGCATTTGGGCGGGAGATAGCTTTGTGGCAGCCCGGATATTTGATGGAGGAAAACGCCCGTAACTCGGCCAAAAATTGCTCAAAATGCAAAAACTAATACATTTTTGGAATCCTCTCGTCATGAACAAACGAATGGTTTTTTACCATCCCATTTCGAGCATTTGGGTAGAAGTTGGTTTTTGCTGTGAAGGGTAGATTTATGGGGAAAACCTCGCGCACAAAAATTCTGGTAACTTTTTCGAAAATCACCCAAAATGCAAAAACTAATACATTTTCGGAATCCTCTCGTCAAGCACTGTGGAATGGTTTTTTCATCATTCAATTTCGAGCATTTGGGTGAGAGATAATATTGGTTTTCGCAAATTGCAGATTGAGAAAAATGCTGGTTACTCGGTCGGGAATTGCTCAAAATGCAAAAACTAATACATTTTCGGAAACCTCTCGTCAAGCACTGTGGAATGGTTTTTTTACCATCGCATTTCGAGCAATTGGGTGGAAGTTGGTTTTTTGCTGTGAAGGGTAGATTTTTGTGGAAAAATTCAGGCAACTTTTTCGAAAATCACCCAAAATGCAAAAACGAACACATTTTTGGAATCCTCTCGTCGAGACGAATCGAATGGTTTTTTTACGAAAAATTTTGGAGCATTAGAACGAAAGTTGACTTTTCTTCCGGCGCGGCCGATTGATGGATGGTCGGCGCCGCAGAAAAATGCCCGTAACTCGGCCAAAAATTGCTCAAAATACATAAAATAATACATTTTTTTTATACTCTCTTCATTATCAAACGAATGGTTTTTTTACCGTCCCATTTCGAGCATTTGGACGGGAGATAGCTTTTTTGCTGCCCGGATATTTGATGGGGGAAACGCCCGTAACTCGGCCAAAAATTGCTCAAAATGCAAAAACTAATACGTTTTCGGAAACCTCTCGTCAAGCACTGTGGAATGGTTTTTTTACCATCCCATTTCGAGCATTTGGGTAGAAGTTGGTTTTTTGCTGTGAAGGGTAGATTTATGGGGAAGACCTCGCGCACAAAAATTCTGGTAACTTTTTCGAAAATCACCCAAAATGCAAAAACTAATACATTTTCGGAATCATCTCGTCAAGCACTGTGGAATGGTTTGTACATCATTCAATTTCGAGCATTTGGGTGAGAGATAATATGGGTTTTCGCAAATTTCAGATTGAGAAAAATGCTGGTTACTCGGTCGGGAATTGCTCAAAATGCAAAAACTAATACATTTTCGGAAACCTCTCGTCAAGCACTGTGGAATGGTTTTTACCATCGCATTTCGAGCAATTGGGTGGAAGTTGGTTTTTGCTGTGAAGGGTAGATTTTTGTGGAAAAATTCAGGCAACTTTTTCGAAAATCACCCAAAATGCAAAAACGAACACATTTTTGGAATCCTCTCGTCGAGACGAATCGAATGGTTTTTTTACGAAAAATTTTGGAGCATTAGAACGAAAGTTGACTTTTCTTACGGCGCGGCCGAATGATGTATGGTCGGCGCCGAAGAAAATGCCCGTAACTCGGCCAAAAATTGCTCAAAATACAAAAACTAATACATTTTTGGAATCCTCTCGACATGAACAAACGAATGGTTGTGTTACCGGCCCAGTTCGAGCATTTGGACGGGAGATAGCTTTTTTGCTGCCCGGATATTTGATGGAGGAAAACGCCCGTAACTCGGCCAATAATTGCTCAAAATGCAAAAACTAATACATTTTTCAATCCTCTCGTCATGAACAAACGAATGGTTTTTTACCATCCCATTTCGAGCATTTGGGTAGAAGTTGGTTTTTTGCTGTGAAGGGTAGATTTATGGGGAAGACCTCGCGCACAAAAATTCTGGTAACTTTTTCGAAAATCACCCAAAATGCAAAAACGAATACATTTTCGGAATCCTCTCGTCAAGCACTGTGGAATGGTTTATTCATCATTCAATTTCGAGCATTTGGGTGAGAGATAATATTGGTTTTCGCAAATTGCAGATTGAGAAAAATGCTGGTTACTCGGTCGGGAATTGCTCAAAATGCAAAAACTAATACATTTTCGGAAACCTCTCGTCAAGCACTGTGGAATGGTTTTTTTACCATCGCATTTCGAGCATTTGAGTGGAAGTTGGTTTTTTGCTGTGAAGGGTAGATTTTTGTGGAAAAATTCAGGCAACTTTTTCGAAAATCACCCAAAATGCAAAAACGACCACATTTTTGGAATCCTCTCGTCGAGACGAATCGAATGGTTTTTTTACGAAAAATTTTGGAGCATTAGAACGAAAGTTGACTATTCTTCCGGCGCGGCCGATTGATGGATGGTCGGCGCCGCAGAAAAATGCCCGTAACTCGGCCAAAAATTGCTCAAAATACAAAAACTAATACATTTTTGGAATCCTCTCGTCATGAACAAACGAATGGTTATTTTACCGTCCCATTTCGAGCATTTGGACGGGAGATAGCTTTTTTGCTGCCCGGATATTTGATGGAGGAAAACGCCCGTAACTCGGCCAAAAATTGCTCAAAATGCAAAAACTAATACATTTTTGGAATCCTCTCGTCATGAACAAACGAACGGTTTTTACCATCCCATTTCGAGCATTTGGGTAGAAGTTGGTTTTTTGCTGTGAAGGGTAGATTTATGGGGAAAACCTCGCGCACAAAAATTCTGGTAACTTTTTCGAAAATCACCCAAAATGCAAAAACTAATACATTTTCGGAATCCTCTCGTCAAGCACTGTGGAATGGTTTTTTCATCATTCAATTTCGAGCATTTGGGTGAGAGATAATATTGGTTTTCGCAAATTGCAGATTGAGAAAAATGCTGGTTACTCGGTCGTGAATTGCTCAAAATGCAAAAACTAATACATTTTCGGAAACCTCTCGTCAAGCACTGTGGAATGGTTTTTTTACCATCCCATTTCGAGCATTTGGGTAGAAGTTGGTTTTTTGCTGTGAAGGGTAGATTTATGTGGAAGACCTCGCGCACAAAAATTCTGGTAACTTTTTCGAAAATCACCCAAAATGCAAAAACTAATACATTTTCGGAATCCTCTCGTCAAGCACTGTGGAATGGTTTTTTCATCATTCAGTTTCGAGCATTTGGGTAGAAGTTGGTTTTTTGCTGTGAAGGGTAGATTTATGGGAAGACCTCGCGCACAAAAATTCTGGTAACTTTTTCGAAAATCACACAAAATGCAAAAACTAATACATTTTCGGAATCCTCTCGTCAAGCACTGTGGAATGGTTTTTCATCATTCAATTTCGAGCATTTGGGTGAGAGATAATATTGGTTTTCGCAAATTGCAGATTGAGAAAAATGCTGGTTACTCGGTCGGGAATTGCTCAAAATGCAAAAACTAATACATTTTCGGAAACCTCTCGTCAAGCACTGTGGAATGGTTTTTACCATCGCATTTCGAGCATTTGGGTGGAAGTTGGTTTTTTGCTGTGAAGGGTAGATTTTTGTGGAAAAATTCAGGCAACTTTTTCGAAAATCACCCAAAATGCAAAAACGACCACATTTTTGGAATCCTCTCGTCGAGACGAATCGAATGGTTTTTACGAAAAATTTTGGAGCATTAGAACGAAAGTTGACTTTTCTTCCGGCGCGGCCGATTGATGGATGGTCGGCGCCGCAGAAAATGCCCGTAACTCGGCCAAAAATTGCTCAAAATACAAAAACTAATACATTTTTGGAATCCTCTCGTCATGAACAAACGAATGGTTTTTTACCGTCCCATTTCAAGCATTTGGACGGGAGATAGCTTTTTTGCTGCCCGGATATTTGATGGAGGAAAACGCCCGTAACTCGGCCAAAAATTGCTCAAAATGCAAAAACTAATACATTTTTGGAATCCTCTCGTCATGAACAAACGAATGGTTTTTTTACCATCCCATTTCGAGCATTTGGGTAGAAGTTGGTTTTTTGCTGTGAAGGGTAGATTTATGGGGAAGACCTCGCGCACAAAAATTCTGGTAACTTTTTCGAAAATCACCCAAAATGCAAAAACTAATACATTTTCGGAATCCTCTCGTCAAGCACTGTGGAATGGTTTTTTCATCATTCAATTTCGAGCATTTGGGTGAGAGATAATATTGGTTTTCGCAAATTGCAGATTGAGAAAAATGCTGGTTACTCGGTCGGGAATTGCTCAAAATGCAAAAACTAATACATTTTCGGAAACCTCTCGTCAAGCACTGTGGAATGGTTTTTTACCAGCGCATTTCGAGCATTTGGGGGGACGTGGTTTGTGTGCTGTGAAGGGTAGATTTTTGTGGAAAAATTCAGGCAACTTTTTCGAAAATCACCCAAAATGCAAAAACGAACACATTTTTGGAATCCTCTCGTCGAGACGAATCGAATGGTTTTTTTACGAAAAATTTTGGAGCATTAGAACGAAAGTTGACTTTTCTTCCGGCGCGGCCGATTGATGGATGGTCGGCGCCGCAGAAAAATGTCCGTAACTCGGCCAAAAATTGCTCAAAATACAAAAACTAATACATTTTTGGAATCCTCTCGTCATGAACAAACGAATGGTTTTTTTACCGTCCCATTTCGAGCATTTGGACGGGAGATAGCTTTTTTGCTGCCCGGATATTTGATGGAGGAAAACGCCCGTAACTCGGCCAATAATTGCTCAAAATGCAAAAACTAATACATTTTTTCAATCCTCTCGTCATGAACAAACGAATGGTTTTTTTACCATCCCATTTCGAGCATTTGGGTAGAAGTTGGTTTTTTGCTGTGAAGGGTAGATTTATGGGGAAGACCTCGCGCACAAAAATTCTGGTAACTTTTTCGAAAATCACCCAAAATGCAAAAACTAATACATTTTCGGAATCCTCTCGTCAAGCACTGTGGAATGGTTTTTTCATCATTCAATTTCGAGCATTTGGGTGAGAGATAATATTGGTTTTCGCAAATTGCAGATTGAGAAAAATGCTGGTTACTCGGTCGTGAATTGCTCAAAATGCAAAAACTAATACATTTTCGGAAACCTCTCGTCAAGCACTGTGGAATGGTTTTTTTACCATCCCATTTCGAGCATTTGGGTAGAAGTTGGTTTTTTGCTGTGAAGGGTAGATTTTTGTGGAAAAATTCAGGCAACTTTTTCGAAAATCACCCAAAATGCAAAAACGACCACATTTTTGGAATCCTCTCGTCGAGACGAATCGAATGATTTTTTTACGAAAAATTTTGGAGCATTAGAACGAAAGTTGACTTTTCTTCCGGCGCGGCCGATTGATGGATGGTCGGCGCCGCAGAAAAATGCCCGTAACTCGGCCAAAAATTGCTCAAAATACAAAAACTAATACATTTTTGGAATCCTCTCGTCATGAACAAACGAATGGTTTTTTTACCGTCCCATTTCGAGCATTTGGACGGGAGATAGCTATGTTGCTGCCCGGATATTTGATGGAGGAAAACGCCCGTAACTCGGCCAAAAATTGCTCAAAATGCAAAAACTAATACATTTTTGGAATCCTCTCGTCATGAACAAACGAATGGTTTTTTTACCATCCCATTTCGAGCATTTGGGTAGAAGTTGGTTTTTTGCTGTGAAGGGTAGATTTATGGGGAAAACCTCGCGCACAAAAATTCTGGTAACTTTTTCGAAAATCACCCAAAATGCAAAAACTAATACATTTTCGGAATCCTCTCGTCAAGCACTGTGGAATGGTTTTTTCATCATTCAATTTCGAGCATTTGGGTGAGAGATAATATTGGTTTTCGCAAATTGCAGATTGAGAAAAATGCTGGTTACTCGGTCGGGAATTGCTCAAAATGCAAAAACTAATACATTTTCGGAAACCTCTCGTCAAGCACTGTGGAATGGTTTTTTTACCATCGCATTTCGAGCATTTGGGTGGAAGTTGGTTTTTTGCTGTGAAGGGTAGATTTATGGGGAAGACCTCGCGCACAAAAATTCTGGTAACTTTTTCGAAAATCACCCAAAATGCAAAAACTAATACATTTTCGGAATCCTCTCGTCAAGCACTGTGGAATGGTTTTTTCATCATTCAATTTCGAGCATTTGGGTGAGAGATAATATTGGTTTTCGCAAATTGCAGATTGAGAAAAATGCTGGTTACTCGGTCGGGAATTGCTCAAAATGCAAAAACTAATACATTTTCGGAAACCTCTCGTCAAGCACTGTGGAATGGTTTTTTTACCATCCCATTTCGAGCATTTGGGTAGAAGTTGGTTTTTTGCTGTGAAGGGTAGATTTATGGGGAAGACCTCGCGCACAAAAATTCTGGTATCTTTTTCGAAAATCACCCAAAATGCAAAAACTAATACATTTTCGGAATCCTCTCGTCAAGCACTGTGGAATGGTTTTTTCATCATTCAATTTCGAGCATTTGGGTGAGAGATAATATTGGTTTTCGCAAATTGCAGATTGAGAAAAATGCTGGTTACTCGGTCGGGAATTGCTCAAAATGCAAAAACTAATACATTTTCGGAAACCTCTCGTCAAGCACTGTGGAATGGTTTTTACCATCGCATTTCGAGCATTTGGGTGGAAGTTGGTTTTTTGCTGTGAAGGGTAGATTTTTGTGGAAAAATTCAGGCAACTTTTTCGAAAATCACCCAAAATGCAAAAACGAACACATTTTTGGAATCCTCTCGTCGAGACGAATCGAATGGTTTTTTACGAAAAATTTTGGAGCATTAGAACGAAAGTTGACTTTTCTTCCGGCGCGGCCGATTGATGGATGGTCGGCGCCGCAGAAAAATGCCCGTAACTCGGCCAAAAATTGCTCAAAATACAAAAACTAATACATTTTTGGAATCCTCTCGTCATGAACAAACGAATGGTTTTACCGTCCCATTTCGAGCATTTGGACGGGAGATAGCTTTTTGCTGCCCGGATATTTGATGGAGGAAAACGCCCGTAACTCGGCCAATAATTGCTCAAAATGCAAAAACTAATACATTTTTTCAATCCTCTCGTCATGAACAAACGAATGGTTTTTTACCATCCCATTTCGAGCATTTGGG
This sequence comes from Pseudococcus jackbeardsleyi, assembly GCA_038380155.1. NCBI lineage: Eukaryota > Metazoa > Arthropoda > Insecta > Hemiptera > Pseudococcidae > Pseudococcus > Pseudococcus jackbeardsleyi. The sequence continues at coordinate 37,699,145 of CM076241.1, read as the reverse complement.
TAGAAGTTGGTTTTTTGCTGTGAAGGGTAGATTTATGGGGAAAACCTCGCGCACAAAAATTCTGGTAACTTTTTCGAAAATCACCCAAAATGCAAAAACTAATACATTTTCGGAATCCTCTCGTCAAGCACTGTGGAATGGTTTTTTCATCATTCAATTTCGAGCATTTGGGTGAGAGATAATATTGGTTTTCGCAAATTGCAGATTGAGAAAAATGCTGGTTACTCGGTCGGGAATTGCTCAAAATGCAAAAACTAATACATTTTCGGAAACCTCTCGTCAAGCACTGTGGAATGGTTTTTTAAACATACAATTTCGAGCATTTGGGTAGAAGTTGGTTTTTTGCTGTGAAGGGTAGATTTATGGGGAAGACCTCGCGCACAAAAATTCTGGTAACTTTTTCGAAAATCACCCAAAATGCAAAAACTAATACATTTTCGGAATCCTCTCGTCAAGCACTGTGGAATGGTTTTTTCATCATTCAATTTCGAGCATTTGGGTAGAAGTTGGTTTTTTGCTGTGAAGGGTAGATTTATGGGGAAGACCTCGCGCACAAAAATTCTGGTAACTTTTTCGAAAATCACCCAAAATGCAAAAACTAATACATTTTCGGAATCCTCTCGTCAAGCACTGTGGAATGGTTTTTTCATCATTCAATTTCGAGCATTTGGGTGAGAGATAATATTGGTTTTCGCAAATTGCAGATTGAGAAAAATGCTGGTTACTCGGTCGGGAATTGCTCAAAATGCAAAAACTAATACATTTTCGGAAACCTCTCGTCAAGCACTGTGGAATGGTTTTTTTACCATCGCATTTCGAGCATTTGGGTGGAAGTTGGTTTTTTGCTGTGAAGGGTAGATTTTTGTGGAAAAATTCAGGCAACTTTTTCGAAAATCACCCAAAATGCAAAAACGACCACATTTTTGGAATCCTCTCGTCGAGACGAATCGAATGGTTTTTTACGAAAAATTTTGGAGCATTAGAACGAAAGTTGACTTTTCTTCCGGCGCGGCCGATTGATGGATGGTCGGCGCCGCAGAAAAATGCCCGTAACTCGGCCAAAAATTGCTCAAAATACAAAAACTAATACATTTTTGGAATCCTCTCGTCATGAACAAACGAATCGTTTTTACCGTCCCATTTCGAGCATTTGGACGGGAGATAGCTTTTGCTGCCCGGATATTTGATGGAGGAAAACGCCCGTAACTCGGCCAATAATTGCTCAAAATGCTAAAACTAATACATTTTTTCAATCCTCTCGTCATGAACAAACGAATGGTTTTTACCATCCCATTTCGAGCATTTGGGTAGAAGTTGGTTTTTGCTGTGAAGGGTAGATTTATGGGGAAAACCTCGCGCACAAAAATTCTGGTAACTTTTTCGAAAATCACCCAAAATGCAAAAACTAATACATTTTCGGAATCCTCTCGTCAAGCACTGTGGAATGGTTTTTCATCATTCAATTTCGAGCATTTGGGTGAGAGATAATATTGGTTTTCGCAAATTGCAGATTGAGAAAAATGCTGGTTACTCGGTCGGGAATTGCTCAAAATGCAAAAACTAATACATTTTCGGAAACCTCTCGTCAAGCACTGTGGAATGGTTTTTTACCATCGCATTTCGAGCATTTGGGTGGAAGTTGGTTTTTTGCTGTGAAGGGTAGATTTTTGTGGAAAAATTCAGGCAACTTTTTCGAAAATCACCCAAAATGCAAAAACGACCACATTTTGGAATCCTCTCGTCGAGACGAATCGAATGGTTTTTACGAAAAATTTTGGAGCATTAGAACGAAAGTTGACTTTTCTTCCGGCGCGGCCGATTGATGGATGGTCGGCGCCGCAGAAAAATGCCCGTAACTCGGCCAAAAATTGCTCAAAATACAAAAACTAATACATTTTGGAATCCTCTCGTCATGAACAAACGAATGGTTTTTACCGTCCCATTTCGAGCATTTGGACGGGAGATAGCTTTTTGCTGCCCGGATATTTGATGGAGGAAAACGCCCGTAACTCGGCCAATAATTGCTCAAAATGCAAAAACTAATACATTTTTTCAATCCTCTCGTCATGAACAAACGAATGGTTTTTACCATCCCATTTCGAGCATTTGGGTAGAAGTTGGTTTTGCTGTGAAGGGTAGATTTATGGGGAAAACCTCGCGCACAAAAATTCTGGTAACTTTTTCGAAAATCACCCAAAATGCAAAAACTAATACATTTTCGGAATCCTCTCGTCAAGCACTGTGGAATGGTTTTTTCATCATTCAATTTCGAGCATTTGGGTGAGAGATAATATTGGTTTTCGCAAATTGCAGATTGAGAAAATTGCTGGTTACTCGGTCGGGACTTGCTCAAAATGCAAAAACTAAAACATTTTCGGAAACCTCTCGTCAAGCACTGTGGAATGGATTCTTGACCATCCCATTTCGAGCATTTGGGTAGAAGTTGGATTTTTGCTGTGAAGGGTAGATTTATGGGGAAGACCTCGCGCACAAAAATTCTGGTAACTTTTTCGAAAATCACCCAAAATGCAAAAACTAATACATTTTCGGAATCCTCTCGTCAAGCACTGTGGAATGGTTTTTTCATCATTCAATTTCGAGCATTTGGGTGAGAGATAATATTGGTTTTCGCAAATTGCAGATTGAGAAAAATGCTGGTTACTCGGTCGTGAATTGCTCAAAATGCAAAAACTAATACATTTTCGGAAACCTCTCGTCAAGCACTGTGGAATGGTTTTTTAATCATACAATTTCGAGCATTTGGGTAGAAGTTGGTTTTTTGCTGTGAAGGGTAGATTTATGGGGAAGACCTCGCGCACAAAAATTCTGGTAACTTTTTCGAAAATCACCCAAAATGCAAAAACTAATACATTTTCGGAATCCTCTCGTCAAGCACTGTGGAATGGTTTTTTCATCATTCAATTTCGAGCATTTGGGTAGAAGATGGTTTTTGCTGTGAAGGGTAGATTTATGGGGAAGACCTCGCGCACAAAAATTCTGGTAACTTTTTCGAAAATCACCCAAAATGCAAAAACTAATACATTTTCGGAATCCTCTCGTCAAGCACTGTGGAATGGTTTTTTCATCATTCAATTTCGAGCATTTGGGTGAGAGATAATATTGGTTTTCGCAAATTGCAGATTGAGAAAAATGCTGGTTACTCGGTCGGGAATTGCTCAAAATGCAAAAACTAATACATTTTCGGAAACCTCTCGTCAAGCACTGTGGAATGGTTTTTTTACCATCGCATTTCGAGCATTTGGGTGGAAGTTGTTTTTTTGCTGTGAAGGTTATTTTTTTGAGTAAAATTTCAGGAAACTTTTTCGAAAATCACCCAAAATGCAAAAACGACCACATTTTTGGAATCCTCTCGTCGAGACGAATCGAATGGTTTTTTTACGAAAAATTTTGGAGCATTAGAACGAAAGTTGACTTTTCTTCCGGCGCGGCCGATTGATGGATGGTCGGCGCCGTAGAAAATGCCCGTAACTCGGCCAAAAATTGCTCAAAATACAAAAACTAATACATTTTTGGAATCCTCTCGTCATGAACAAACGAATGGTTTTTACCGTGCCATTTCGAGCATTTGGACGGGAGATAGCTTTTGCTGCCCGGATATTTGATGGAGGAAAACGCCCGTAACTCGGCCAATAATTGCTCAAAATGCAAAAACTAATACATTTTTTCAATCCTCTCGTCATGAACAAACGAATGGTTTTTTTACCATCCCATTTCGAGCATTTGGGTAGAAGTTGGTTTTTTGCTGTGAAGGGTAGATTTATGGGGAAGACCTCGCGCACAAAAATTCTGGTAACTTTTTCGAAAATCACCCAAAATGCAAAAACTAATACATTTTCGGAATCCTCTCGTCAAGCACTGTGGAATGGTTTTTTCATCATTCAATTTCGAGCATTTGGGTGAGAGATAATATTGGTTTTCGCAAATTGCAGATTGAGAAAAATGCTGGTTACTCGGTCGTGAATTGCTCAAAATGCAAAAACTAATACATTTTCGGAAACCTCTCGTCAAGCACTGTGGAATGGTTTTTTTACCATCCCATTTCGAGCATTTGGGTAGAAGTTGGTTTTTTGCTGTGAAGGGTAGATTTATGGGGAAGACCTCGCGCACAAAAATTCTGGTAACTTTTTCGAAAATCACCCAAAATGCAAAAACTAATACATTTTCGGAATCCTCTCGTCAAGCACTGTGGAATGGTTTTTTCATCATTCAATTTCGAGCATTTGGGTAGAAGTTGGTTTTTTGCTGTGAAGGGTAGATTTATGGGGAAGACCTCGCGCACAAAAATTCTGGTAACTTTTTCGAAAATCACCCAAAATGCAAAAACTAATACATTTTCGGAATCCTCTCGTCAAGCACTGTGGAATGGTTTTTTCATCATTCAATTTCGAGCATTTGGGTGAGAGATAATATTGGTTTTCGCAAATTGCAGATTGAGAAAAATGCTGGTTACTCGGTCGGGAATTGCTCAAAATGCAAAAACTAATACATTTTCGGAAACCTCTCGTCAAGCACTGTGGGATGGTTTTTTTACCATCGCATTTCGAGCATTTGGGTGGAAGTTGGTTTTTTGCTGTGAAGGGTAGATTTTTGTGGAAAAATTCAGGCAACTTTTTCGAAAATCACCCAAAATGCAAAAACGACCACATTTTTGGAATCCTCTCGTCGAGACGAATCGAATGGTTTTTTTACGAAAAATTTTGGAGCATTAGAACGAAAGTTGACTTTTCTTCCGGCGCGGCCGATTGATGGATGGTCGGCGCCGCAGAAAAATGCCCGTAACTCGGCCAAAAATTGCTCAAAATACAAAAACTAATACATTTTTGGAATCCTCTCGTCATGAACAAACGAATGGTTTTTTTACCGTCCCATTTCGAGGTGCATTTCGCCAGCCCCCCCACCACCACCGATCGGGGGGAGAGGGGGCTCATTCGTTTGTGCTTCGTTTGTGCTTGTTTGTGCTTCAAGTCCGGTCGTTTGTGCTTCACCCCCTCCAAAGTTATTAAAGAAAGTTTGTGGGGGGGCTGGAGAAACGGGAGCCCCCCCACCACGGCCGATTGGGTCGAAAATGGGCTCATTTGTTTGTGCTTCGTTAGTGCTTGTTTGTGCTTCAAGTCCGGTCGTTTGTGCTTCACCCCTTCCAGAGATATGGTGGGTTACTTGTGGGGGGCTGGAGAAACGGCAGCCCCCCCACCACCACTGATTGAGCCGAAAATAGGCTCATTCGTTTGTGCTTCGTTAGTGCTTGTTTGTGCTTCAAGTCCGGTCGTTTGTGCTTCACCCCTTCCGAAGATATGGTGGATAGTTTGTGGGGGGGGCTGAAGAAATGATTTTTGGAAAAGGGGTTAGAAATAAAGTTTAAGGGGAAAAAGCAAATGGAATCGTTAGTATTTTGTTTGTGCTTGTTTGTGCTTCAACTAAAAAACGTGTAATCCTCTTCCCCTCCAAGTTGAGGGGATTCTCATAATAAGGGTAGTTCCCCTGATAATTGTTGAATAGGCTACACCTAATGCTTGTTTGATACGCGTACACCTGTAAGCTATAATCGCACATTTTACTTGTATGTACGTAATTTCTACAATCACAAAAGATTCCTCGACAGTTTGAAAGCATGAAAATGTTCAAGCAGGAAAAATTATGAAGATTTTTTGAAATAATGACTGAAATTTTCAAACTTAAAATAGGTGACCGCTGACCGGTGTGAAAAACTCAAACATTTTTTTTTTTTTTTCAAGAAATTATAAAATATTTCATGCAAAATAAAAATTGAACTAGATCAAATACCATCGATAATCTGTGTAAAAAGATGGTGAATTTTCTCTCATCAATAAATTCGGAGTTTCAAGGACCCCCTCCTCTCCGTCTAAAAAGTCGATAAAGGAGGCTAAAAATATTTCAAAAAAGTAATCTATTGTCCAAATAAGTAATTTAATTCAACTTACATATTTGTTTAAAATAATATGTTCATAAAAATACTGAAAGGTAATTTTTTTAAAAAAAATTTCATCAATTTTTTCTGACCAACTCCATTTTAAACAGATTGTGACCTTACCTTAAAATTCTTCAACGAAAAATCAAAAAAATGATAATTTAAAGAGGAGCTTGAATAAGGTCACACCTCTTTCTCAGGGTTAGAGAAAGATATAATTTTAAAACTTAGTTAAAATATAAAGTCTGTACCTACTTGGAAAAATTTTGTTTCAAAATTTTGAACCAAATTTGAGGGAAAAGCCAGGGTATTGAAAGGTGAAATCAAACATCTGACTCGAAATTTGAAGCAAACACTCCCAAATATGTAATACAACGGACAATAGATTCTTTTGTGAAATATTTTTAGTCTCCTTTATCGACATTTTGACCGGGGGGGGGGGATCCTTGAAACTGTTTTTCACTGCTATGGCAAAAATGATTTTTTAGAAATTTCAAACTATAAATCTTGGAGACGAACAAGAAGCAAAATGACAGAAGTTTCAATTCTTTTTCCAAAAATGTAAAAAATTTTTAAAGACCTACAGTTGAAAAATTTATTACCTCTTTACACTAGAATTTTTTTTAATTTTTTGACTGAAGGAATTGAACATTTTTTCGAATTTTTTGCTTGGAACTCTTTAAATTCATTTGATATAATTTATACTAGGAAAATTTTTATAATTTTTTTTCTTGGAAATTCACTGAAAATTTTTCCCAATTTATTGATGAGAGAAAATTCACCATCTTTTTACACAGATTATCGATGGTATTTGATCTAGTTTAATTTTTATTTTGCATGAAATATTTTATAATTTCTTGAAAAAAAAAATGTTTGAGTTTTTCACACCGGTCAGCGGTCACCTATTTTAAGTTTGAAAATTTCAGTCATTATTTCAAAAAATCTTCATAATTTTTCCTGCTTGAACATTTTCATACTTTCAAACTGTCGAGGAATCTTTTGTGATTGTAGAAATTACGTACATACAAGTAAAATGTGCGATTATAGCTTACAGGTGTACGCGTATCAAACAAGCATTAGGTGTAGCCTATTCAACAATTATCAGGGGAACTACCCTTATTATGAGAACCCCCTCAACTTGGAGGGGAAGAGGATTACACGTTTTTTAGTTGAAGCACAAACAAGCACAAACAAAATACTAACGATTCCATTTGCTTTTTCCCCTTAAACTTTATTTCTAACCCCTTTTCCAAAAATCATTTCTTCAGCCCCCCCACAAACTATCCACCATATCTTCGGAAGGGGTGAAGCACAAACGACCGGACTTGAAGCACAAACAAGCACTAACGAAGCACAAACGAATGAGCCTATTTTCGGCTCAATCAGTGGTGGTGGGGGGGCTGCCGTTTCTCCAGCCCCCCCACAAGTAACCCACCATATCTCTGGAAGGGGTGAAGCACAAACGACCGGACTTGAAGCACAAACAAGCACTAACGAAGCACAAACAAATGAGCCCATTTTCGACCCAATCGGCCGTGGTGGGGGGGCTCCCCTTTATACAGCCCCCCCACAAACGTTAATTAATAACAATTGAGGGGGGGGAGCACAAAAGACCGGACTTGAAGCACAAACAAGCACAAACGAAGCACAAACGAATGAGCCCCCTCTCCCCCCGATCGGTGGTGGTGGGGGGCTGGCGAAATGCACCTCCCATTTCGAGCATTTGGACGGGAGATAGCTTTTTTGCTGCCCGGATATTTGATGGAGGAAAACGCCCGTAACTCGGCCAAAAATTGCCCAAAATGCAAAAACTAATACATTTTTGGAATCCTCTCGTCATGAACAAACGAATGGTTTTTTTACCATCCCATTTCGAGCATTTGGGTAGAAGTTGGTTTTTTGCTGTGAAGGGTAGATTTATGGGGAAGACCTCGCGCACAAAAATTCTGGTAACTTTTTCGAAAATCACCCAAAATGCAAAAACTAATACATTTTCGGAATCCTCTCGTCAAGCACTGTGGAATGGTTTTTTCATCATTCAATTTCGAGCATTTGGGTGAGAGATAATATTGGTTTTCGCAAATTGCAGATTGAGAAAAATGCTGGTTACTCGGTCGGGAATTGCTCAAAATGCAAAAACTAATACATTTTCGGAAACCTCTCGTCAAGCACTGTGGAATGGTTTTTTTACCATCGCATTTCGAGCATTTGGGTGGAAGTTGGTTTTTTTTTTGTGGAAAGATTCAGGCTACTTTTTCGAAAATCACCCAAAATGCAAAAACGACCACATTTTTGGAATCCTCTCGGCGAGACGAATCGCAGGGTTTTCTGACGAAAAATTTTGGAGCATTAGAACGAAAGTTGACTTTTCTTCCGGCGCGGCCGATTGATGGAAGGTCGGCGAAGCAGAAAAATGCCCGTAACTCGGCCAAAAATTGCTCAAAATACAAAAACTAATACATTTTTGGAATCCTCTCGTCATGAACAAACGAATGGTTTTTTAAACATACAATTTCGAGCATTTGGAAGGGAGATAGATTTTTTGCTGCCCGGATATATGATGGGGGAAATCGCCCGTAACTCGGCCAAAAATTGCTCAAAATGCAAAAACTAATACATTTTTGGAATCCTCTCGTCATGAACAAACGAATGGTTTTTACCATCCCATTTCGAGCATTTGGGTAGAAGTTGGTTTTTTGCTGTGAAGGGTAGATTTATGGGAAGACCTCGCGCACATCTATTCTGGTAACTTTTTCGAAAATCACCCAAAATGCAAAAACTAATACATTTTCGGAATCCTCTCGTCAAGCACTGTGGAATGGTTTTTTCATCATTCAATTTCGAGCATTTGGGTGAGAGATAATATTGGTTTTCGCAAATTGCAGATTGAGAAAAATGCTGGTTACTCGGTCGGGAATTGCTCAAAATGCAAAAACTAATACATTTTCGGAAACCTCTCGTCAAGCACTGTGGAATGGTTTTTACCATCGCATTTCGAGCATTTGGGTGGAAGTTGGTTTTTTGCTGTGAAGGGTAGATTTTTGTGGAAAAATTCAGGCAACTTTTTCGAAAATCACCCAAAATGCAAAAACGAACACATTTTTGGAATCCTCTCGTCGAGACGAATCGAATGGTTTTTTTACGAAAAATTTTGGAGCATTAGAACGAAAGTTGACTATTCTTCCGGCGCGGCCGATTGATGGATGGTCGGCGCCGCAGAAAAATGCCCGTAACTCGGCCAAAAATTGCTCAAAATACAAAAACTAATACATTTTTGGAATCCTCTCGTCATGAACAAACGAATGGTTTTACCGTCCCATTTCGAGCATTTGGACGGGAGATAGCTTTTGCTGCCCGGATATTTGATGGAGGAAAACGCCCGTAACTCGGCCAAAAATTGCTCAAAATGCAAAAACTAAGACATTTTTGGAATCCTCTCGTCATGAACAAACGAATGGTTTTTACCATCCCATTTCGAGCATTTGGGTAGAAGTTGGTTTTTGCTGTGAAGGGTAGATTTATGGGGAAGACCTCGCGCACAAAAATTCCGGTAACTTTTTCGAAAATCACCCAAAATGCAAAAACTAATACATTTTCGGAATCCTCTCGTCAAGCACTGTGGAATGGTTTTTCATCATTCAATTTCGAGCATTTGGGTGAGAGATAATATTGGTTTTCGCAAATTGCAGATTGAGAAAAATGCTGGTTACTCGGTCGGGAATTGCTCAAAATGCAAAAACTAATACATCTTCGGAAACCTCTCGTCAAGCACTGTGGAATGGTTTTTACCATCGCATTTCGAGCATTTGGGTGGAAGTTGGTTTTTTGCTGTGAAGGGTAGATTTTTGTGTAAAAATTCAGGCAACTTTTACTAAAATCACCCAAAATGCAAAAACGACCACATTTTTGGAATCCTCTCGTCGAGACGAATCGAATGGTTTTTACGAAAAATTTTGGAGCATTAGAACGAAAGTTGACTATTCTTCCGGCGCGGCCGATTGATGGATGGTCGGCGCCGCAGAAAAATGCCCGTAACTCGGCCAAAAATTGCTCAAAATACAAAAACTAATACATTTTTGGAATCCTCTCGTCATGAACAAACGAATGGTTTTTACCGTCCCATTTCGAGCATTTGGACGGGAGATAGCTTTTTGCTGCCCGGATATTTGATGGAGGAAAACGCCCGTAACTCGGCCAAAAATTGCTCAAAATGCAAAAACTAATACATTTTTGGAATCCTCTCGTCATGAACAAACGAATGGTTTTTTTACCATCCCATTTCGAGCATTTGGGTAGAAGTTGGTTTTTTGCTGTGAAGGGTAGATTTATGGGGAAGACCTCGCGCACAAAAATTCTGGTAACTTTTTCGAAAATCACCCAAAATGCAAAAACTAATACATTTTCGGAATCCTCTCGTCAAGCACTGTGGAATGGTTTATTCATCATTCAATTTCGAGCATTTGGGTGAGAGATAATATTGGTTTTCGCAAATTGCAGATTGAGAAAAATGCTGGTTACTCGGTCGGGAATTGCTCAAAATGCAAAAACTAATACATTTTCGGAAACCTCTCGTCAAGCACTGTGGAATTGTTTTTTTACCATCGCATTTCGAGCATTTGGGTTGAAGTTGGTTTTTTGCTGTGAAGGGTAGATTTTTGTGGAAAAATTCAGGCAACTTTTTCGAAAATCACCCAAAATGCAAAAACGACCACATTTTTGGAATCCTCTCGTCGAGACGAATCGAATGGTTTTTTTACGAAAAATTTTGGAGCATTAGAACGAAAGTTGACTATTCTTCCGGCGCGGCCGATTGATGGATGGTCGGCGCCGCAGAACAAGGCCCGTAACTCGGCCAACCATAGCACAAAATACAAAAACTCAGACATTTTTGGAATCCGCTCGTCATGAACAAACGAATGGTTATTTTACCGTCCCATTTCGAGCATTTGGACGGGAGATAGCTTTTGCTGCCCGGATATTTGATGGAGGAAAACGCCCGTAACTCGGACAAAAATTGCTCAAGATGCAAAAACTAATACATTTTTGGAATCCTCTCGTCATGAACAAACGAACGGTTTTTTTACCATCCCATTTCGAGCATTTGGGTCGTAGTTGGTTTTTGCTGTGAAGGGTAGATTTATGGGGAAGACCTCGCGCACAAAAATTCTGGTAACTTTTTCGAAAATCACCCAAAATGCAAAAACTAATACATTTTCGGAATCCTCTCGTCAAGCACTGTGGAATGGTTTTTCATCATTCAATTTCGAGCATTTGGGTGAGAGATAATATTGGTTTTCGCAAATTGCAGATTGAGAAAAATGCTGGTTACTCGGTCGGGAATTGCTCAAAATGCAAAAACTAATACATTTTCGGAAACCTCTCGTCAAGCACTGTGGAATGGTTTTTACCATCGCATTTCGAGCATTTGGGTGGAAGTTGGTTTTTTGCTGTGAAGGGTAGATTTTTGTGGAAA
>CM076241.1:37665225-37687225 GCA_038380155.1 Pseudococcus jackbeardsleyi | reverse complement strand
TTTGGTTTGATAATCTTCTCATATCCCCCATTTACGAATATTTTTATTACAGGGCATCTTATTATGATCCAGAATCAGGAAAACTGATACCATCAGCCAATTATTTATTCATCAGTCTAGAACAAGCTTTGAGTATATCTTACTTACAAGTAAGGAAAAAAATTAAAATTTCAATAAAACAGAGCCAGCCAAAGGCGGTACAGGCGGAGTAATTTCTCCGAGTCCATGTTTTTCGGAATACCCGTTTTTTTCAAAAACAGTGCCCTACAAACTTTTTAAAAAAGGTTTCAAAAGTCTAAAAAAAATCATTCTTTTGCAAGTTTTGTTAGAATGAAAGAAAACAAAGAAAAGTGGCCAAAATGTCGTTAAAATGACATGAAATTTTGAAAAAAAAAATTGAAATTGAAAATATTGATTTTTGATATTTCTATAAAATCTTCGGGGAAAAAACTTGTCAAAAATCAATAAATCAAAATATCTCAATGTGGAATGCATAAGTTCGTACATACTTCTTTTTGAAAATAATCAAGCAACAGAATTTTTTGTAAAAAATACTGATAAATAAGGGAACAAGTCAGTTTTTGAAATTTTGTTAGGCGGTCCATATTTTTGGCAGTTTTATTTTTCTCAGGCCTGTGCCAGCTTTTGGTGGCTCTGCAACGCAGTATGTAAAAATTGTTGCCTAATGAAATCAATGAACGTAGTTTGAAGTATTCAAAGAAGTTTTGGGTTTGAATGGCAAGCCACTGAATTCCACGCCGCCAATTTATCCGCAAGGGTCAACAAAAGTCTACAAAATGAAAGGTATTGCACAAGTGCTTCTTCCTGTAGTTTAACAATTTTTTTTTTTTTTTTTCATTGAAAAAACTATAAATTAGATCATAATGTGATTTGAAGTAATGAAAAGGAGCATAAAATTATGTAACTGCATGTTAATTACATTGATTTGAAAATTACATCATTTTATTTTACAATGTACCTTGATTTATTATTTGGGAACTATGTACAAAATTGAACTTGAATAAATATTAACTTCTTTAGAAAAGTTCTTTCATCCAACATCAATGTGCAGAAATTTGCGGTCATCTTACTTTATATCTCGAGAAGAATAGGAACACAAGAATAAGTATTCGTTGATATTTGGGTTCTCTTTGAATATTAGAAAATTTTGTTACGAAAATGGTTTGAAATTTTTTCCATTTCTTTCAATTTTTCATTTTAAAATTTTTTCAACTTTTCGTTTTTCAAAATTTCCTGACTCTAATAGAGAGGAAAAAAAGTTGAAAATATTTTAAAAAAATTGAAATTGGAAAAATTATGTATATTTTTAAAGATTACAGTATCATCAACGCAACAAAAAAATTCAGAAAAACTTTCAATAAAAAATTCGGGTGAGGTTGAATTAATAATTTGTCAGCTCAATTTAAGAAATTCTAAATTGTCAGTGATTGACTTCATTGAAATACATAATATTAACCTGTGAAAGGTAATGTTGAAAATTGCTCCTTCAGAAATCGGGATAGACAACTCCATTTGCATTCGTGCAGTTTGAGTTGCCTAAGTAATATTTTTTCTACGAACGTCCGGAATATCCACTTGAATTGAAAGTTCATTTTTGATGATTTTTTGATATCAACAAACCAAAGGAATCTCAAACAAAAGGGCCTGTTGAGGTTGAGAACCTCAGCCACCTTCCTAAAAAAAAGTGCGATTTGAGTTCTGAAGCTCTCTGAACCATTGGCTATAAAATTTGATGCGACTTTTTGGCCCTCGCAATAGTTGAAAGTTGCAAATTACGAATCAGGAGAATACTGATTTTCAGTTCAGATTGCTAACTTAAAACTCTCGAAATTGAGTCGATATTTTTCAAATTCTTAGCTGTATCAATAACAACTGCATTTTGACGTATTTATGCCTACAATATTCAAAAGATTTCAGTTGGTAGCACTGTTGCAAAAAAAGAATTAAAGATTTTAAGAAGTAATCAAACTTCTTTCAAAACTCCTTTAAAATGTAGCTCTCTTTTTTAAGTAATTAATTGGGTGAGCAATTTGAAAAAAAAAAAGTGTTAGATAAGACGCATGAGAATTTCATAAAAATTTATTTTTAGGATTAGTTCATAAATTTTTTGTAAAAATCCAGGACTCCTAACTTTTCCCGACTTTCGGAATCAAAGGAGAAAGTCAATTCTCGACTCCAGCTTGACTCTGGAGTCAAACTCACACTCTGATGTCAATGACCTTGACTTTAGAGTTGATTTTTGACCTTGATTTTTGCCCCCCTCCGAAGTCAATCTTTGGCCTTGACTCTTGACACTGGAATCAAAATGATTTTGTATATGAAATTTCCAATTTTTTTAGCGTATTTCTGCACAGAAAGCATTTAAGATGAAGTTTTTGAAGCTAGTGGGAAAAAATTAGGACATTTTTCAATTTCTTTTACACATTTTTCAATTTTTGAAGAGTTTCGAGGAAATTTCTCAGGAAAAACTTTGAAAATCTGAGATTAAGAGCCATCTACAATAAAAAAAAATTCTCCAGGAAAAAATTTCAGTGAAGAAGACTCCGGAGTCAAGTTTTGGCCTTGACTTCTTCACTCCGGTAACTTGGCTCCGAAGTCAAATCCATTTCTCTGGTAAAAATTGACTCTCGACTCCGACTCAACCCCGGAGTCAAATTCACACCCTGGTTCCAGAGTTAATCTATGACCTTGACTCTTGATTGTGACTTTACTCCGGTGTTAATTTAGAATAATTTTGACTTGCGACTCCGGAGTGAACATTCCCTGCATTTTTTCCCCCGATTATACGCAGGTACATACGTACATTTATAAATATTTACCTCTAGTCTAGTGTGATTTCACAACAAAAAATTGAAAAGTTCTACGAATGACTGAAAATTTGGAAGTAGGTAAAATGAGTTTGTGAGATATTCAGACAGAAATATTCATAAGTTCATAAATTAAACTTCAGACAAAGGAAAGTAATCACGATTTTTTTACCTGTTGACTACTAAGTTACTTTTTCAACAGTCCATAGGTACGACCCGATAAACCATATACTTATCAGTTATCACATTACGATTCTTAATGTGAAAATTAACGATTTTCGACTCACCTTGAGAAATCACAATGTACATTAGGTATCGCAACTTTTAAATACTTGGGAAATGGCTTCAGTTAATCTACACGAAGTACCTCACACCACGTTCCGCCATAAGATTTCACTATGTTTCAAAAAAAAAAAAAAAAAGGATTATTATGCCAAAAATTTGCATAAGCAACCATGTTCTCCAAAATTTTGATCCTGTGGATTTCGGCAGTATTTATTGTGACACATGTCGAAGGTAATGTTTTGTGATTTTAATTTTTCCAATTTATTGATAAATACTGAATTTTAAAATCTACATACTTAAATCTTCTCAATTTCATCAGCGATTCATCGTCAGATATCTATATCACCCAATGAACTCTCTCCAATAAATATCCAAACATCTAAAGTCATTTCAGTCAACACCACAAAACCATTCACAGTCTACTTCGAATCTCACGATTTGGAAATGGTGAAAAATACAGGATATGCAAGTGACTGACATTATTTTTCAAGCATATGAAAACCATACCTATAGGTAATAATTTTTTATTAATAATGTCTTGATTTTTTAAATTTTCAGTCACTTTTTATCCCCAACCTTTTGCCAGAACTCATATCACTGGAGGAGTATTAGGCAATAAAAAATACAAAATTCATAGAAACTTTCTAAATTTAAATCAAAATCCACATGGTCGTAGTGGATATACTCTAGATGGAAAAAAGTAAGTCTAAGTATTACCTATAGAAGTTTATAATTGACCATTTTTCAATTTGGTATTCTCTGTCGTGAAAGTATTTAAAATTACCTTATGTTATGAATAGGACTCCTGTCCAAGGAATAGTTGTATTTTATAATGAATTATACAAAACGTATGAGAACGCCTTAAATCACCCAGATGGTTTGGTAGTGCTTACAGAACCAGTCGAAATAGTAAGTAGATTTCTCTAAAAATTGCAAATTATTCAATTGTAGGTATCTACGTATATTTTAAAATTCAAACAGGGCTCAAAAGCAAACCCAGATTTCGAACAATTTAAGAAAATTTTACAATCCGGTACACTAAGGAAGCCCAACTCCAGTACAGTGACTTCCGCCAAAAATATATTTAGCTGGTATACCAATCTGAGTATCAGCCACTCGTATTACGCTTTTCTGGGAACTTATTATGATCCAAATACAAAGAAACAAATTTCAAGAGCAACTTGTGTGGTAACTCAGCCACCTTATAACTTCATTTCTTACGAACAAGTACGTATCCGAACAGGCGATACTTACAGAACACGATAAATAGGAAATTTACAAAATCAACTCGTAGGTATATTTTACAGTTTAAAGCTTTTAAAAACGTTTTGGGAATTGATGGAAAAGCAATAGAAACCATCACACCTATTTATCATCAAGGATCTAGAAAAGTTGAAGGAACAAATGAAGTTGTATCTGAAAGACTTCCATTTGGTAAAATTGTTTTATTGTTGCAAATAGCTTATATACTTATTTTTGGACCATCAACTCAATAAAACATTGGTCAAAAATAAATTAAGTAACATAATGTATAAAAATGAAAAAATTGCATGATTTTTGAACAATACAATTTTTATAACCCATTAGGTAGGTATTTAATAAGGTACCTACCTAACAATAAAATATGAATTTTTTAAATTAAAAATAATGGAGTGAATTACTCATTTATGCCTCTTTTTCTACAGCGATGAAAATTTTCAACTCATATCTGAAACAGAAAAAAATGAGTCTAGCATTAGATAATTTATACAAGTAGGTATCTCGTAAATTAATGGTTTTTTTTTTGGTTACATTCGAGCAAACGATAGAAAGGGTGTGTGAAGTCGAGGGACGAAAAATATTCACTCCGTCATTTCGAAACCTTCTCAAAACTTTCTAGCTGCCTCATTCTCAACTTCAAAGGAACCAGATTTTTTAATGCTATTCAAACCTTCTGAATTTGAATCTGTGCGTAAGTTTTTGGGAAAATTGAGCGTTTTATGCTACACCAGCTTCACGATTGAAAAAATCCTTCATTTCCAATCTAGAAAATAATCAAAAATTCGTGTTCAGGAAGTTCAAATTATGTCTACAGATGGTTTCATACCAGGATTGGTCGGAGATATTGGGTTGAGCAGATGAAAATCTAAAGGTTCGAGACATCGAGACTTCGAGTCCATTTTAGCGAAAATTTGATGGGCGTAACCGAAAATCTAACCAGCTATTGTTCTATTGTTCTCATGATTAATGATGTAAAATAGCCGAAAATCTAACCAACGGGGGAAAATGGCCGAAAATCTAAGCAGAAGCAAAACGAACGAGTCACTGAACGAATGAATCAATTCTGAACATAGTCTGATACAAAACCTGGAACTCAAATACCTTTATGAAATCACTGCTCATACCGCTGAATGTCGTTTCGACTTCTTTTTATAAGTCCAGAATTTTTGCGTCATTTTTAAACAGTTTAGAATTTTTTGAACAAGTTTTCCAAATTTTTTCCTCGTAATTTTTCAAACTCTTATTTTTCTGCGAATTTTTTGAACTGAAATTTTTTCTGATGCTGTTTTTCCGCGACCAAATTTTTTTCTGACGTAAATTTTCTACGGCCAATTTTTTTCTCATATTTTTTCAATGGCAATTTTTCTGACGCAATTTTTTCTCTGTAATTTTTTTATTTTTTTTAAGAATTTCTCCACGTCTAAATTTTTTTAGCATCAACTCGATTTTTCCCCTAAAAATTTTCATGACATCAATCAAACAGAAATCATTTTTTCAAAAAATATCTCACTGAAAAAATTCTTCAGGAAAAATTTCAGTGGAGAACAAATACGTCAAAAAAATTTCAAGAGAGAAAATTATAATACCTAAGTAAAAAATTTGATCGTGAAAGAATAACAAAAAAAATCAGTTGAGAAAATTACGAGGAAAAAATTGGAAAACTTGTTCAGAAAATTCTAAACTGTTTAAAAATGACGTAAATATTTTTGACTTTGAGAAAAAAAAAGGTCGAAACGGCGTTCCAGTGATATAAGTAGTAACGTCATGAAGGCATTCGAGTTCACATAATGTACATAGAACGTTGGAACATTTCGTTCACTAAAATGAACCTCAGCTCCACTTGGTTAGATTTTCGGTTATTATGGGGCCTATTGTTCACCTGTCAATAAACAGCAGGGGGTCATGTCTGGTTAGATTTTCGAAAACGCCGAATTTGATTTTTTTCGCTACCAAAAATGGGCGAACAAGATTTTTTTTCCTATCCGGAAACCAATAACAAATTCGGATTCAGAAGGTCTGTATTATATTTTAAAAAACTTGTTTGAAACCCCAACTGATTAACAATATTCGTCTTCAAAATTTTAAAAAGTGCAATTATTCTACTTTCTTTTTTTTTTTTTCAAAAAGTTGGCCCTTTTCGGTTAACGGGACAGCTTTCAAACCTATCCCATCTTGTAGAGAATTTCACGTAGATCATTTTCCCTTCCTCAAACACCTATGTCCTCACTCAAAATTTCGAGTTATTTCAATCTGAAGTGATAAAAACATCGAATATTTGGAATAAAAATCGCATCTCCGGGACTTTGAACTTTAATAGCTTTCGATTGGTTAACGGGACAACTTTCAAACCAATCCCATCTTGTAGAGAATTTCACGTCTGCATTTGTGACCCTGCCGGGAAGAAGGGACCTAGTGTAATAAAACCTATGTCTTCATTTTTATGCGTTTAGTCCAGATTTGGTGTCATTTGGACCAAAAGCGTGAAAAATGAGACATCCATTATTTTTTACACTAGGTCCCTTCTTTCTGGCAGGGTCACATTTATGATTCTGAACAGCCAAATTCTCCAACCATCTTAACTCTCATCTCTTTAGCTATAACGATTGAACAGAAAATTACCTTACAACCAGAGTGTATATTTTAAAATTTTGTGGAGCTGCCCAAGTTGGAAAATTGATGTTCTTCACAATGTTTCCCCTACCCAGTTACCCTTACTACCCCCCCCCCCAAAAATGCAATCTAATTTCAACTGCCGATTAAATGTAAAAATCTTCAATGCTACATAAGTGTACCAGCGTACAGGGGTTTCATTTTTCTCAGACATACTTAATTTTGAAGGTTTGGCTTCTTCATAATAATGAATCATTGACAGAGGCGGAGACTTAAATTTTTCCCGCATGTCGCAAAATTTTAATCATAAAAATAAAATGATTTTTTGCAGGTAGGGTATTTAATTTTTATATTTACCAAACATAGCATTTGAGAAAAATGGGGAGAGGGGTCAAAATTTTAAATTAGTCATATCACAAATCATCAATTTTTTCCGACAAATTAGGAATTTATTGAAAAATTGGTGATTTTTGACTGAAAAATTAGTCAAAAAATTATCAAATTTCAACTCAAAATTACTATTTATGAAAGTACTGCCCGAGCGAAGCGAGGGTGAAATTTTTTTGGAAAAAATACTGTTTGAAAAGCAAAAAAATGCACTTTTTAAATACTTTTCGCAATAAAAAAATCTTTTTCCAAACTTAAGAGGGGGCTTGAGCTCCCTGAGCCCTCCCCCTTGGGTGCACCTATGAAATTCGGCATGTCACCAAAAAATTGCGCATGTCGCACTTGCGACATGCGCGATACGAAAGTTTCCGCCCTTGATCATTGAAAATTATTATTGAAAAATACTGGAAAACAGAAAGAATTACAGAACAGTAGGTAAGATTTACATCAGTGCAAAAAATTACTGAAAGCGAACAGAGAATGAAATTAATTAGAAAATCAGTTGAAATTCACTGAAAAATCGGTAAAAAAATCTAAAATTTGCGCAAAAATCAGTGAAATTCATTGACAAATCATTTGATAATTTTTCGCGCGTTTTAATTAATTTTGAGCGTTTTAGATGAAAAGAAATGGCCGAGTGAAGAAAGTGAGATTGGATTTTGTTTTCAGGGGTCATGATACAGAGATGAATATGCCTTTTGTGAACGCTTTACTTCATGACATGACTTAAAATTCGTCCTTCAGCGATTTTTCATGGCACAAAAAATCAAAAATGAATTTCGATACTTCAAGTAAAATAATCTCGAAAAGAGTGTTTTTCGCTGCTTTTTCAGTTGGTCATTTCTCTCCACAAAAACGCACAAGAGACAAGGATATTCGCAAGTTGTATGTCTTTCAAAGGAAAAATTTCGAAACTACCCAAATTTTTTTGGAGCTGCCTGACAGAAATTTGGAGCGACCCAAACAAAGCCGAAACAGCTGTTGGAATACACAATGCTTACAGCATTTAAACAACTTCCACCAGCGATCCCTAAAGCATCATTTTGCGGCCACCTGATTGGTGCTCTGAACGCCGCACCACGTTCTACTCCTTCCACAACATTTTGTGATAAGGACTTAGACGAAAATAAACGTAGATAGATACAATATTGCACGCTGGAAAATTTTTATTAATTTCATTTCACCACTCCATCGTTAGAAATGCAATAATTAGCATAACATAAAACGATAGAAATGCCGGTAAGTCAGTAAAAATAAAAGTACTAAATATTTGGTTAATTTCAAATGCAAAAATAAGTATTAACGAATGCTCGTCAATCAGAAAACCGATACACATAAAGGCACAGGTAACCAAAAATTAATTCGATAGATTTCAATTCATATGAATAAAATAAAATTAATACTAAACTTATCGTTATCAGCTAGAAAAGAGGAATAAAACGAATATAAAATGACCAATGGTTACCTTTACGTGTCAGTTTTCTAGTTGGCAAGCATTCGTTAAGACTTATTTTTGCATTGGAAATTAACCAAATATTTGGTGCTTTTATTTTTACTGACTTACCGGCATTTCAATCATTTTATGTTATGCTAATTATTGCATTGCTATTGCGATAACGATGGAGTGGTGAAATGAAATTTGATTAATAAAAATTTTCCAGCGTAAAATTGTATCAACGATATTATTTCGTTCAAGTCCTTATCGCAAAATGTTTGAGGGAGGAGTTGAAGGTGATGGCACGTTCAAATAGCCAATCAGATGGCCGCAAAGTGGTACTTTAGGGATCGCTGGTGGAAGTTGTTTAAATGCCTGCTTACAACCATACAGTGCTTTTGAAAAATTTCCTATTCACTTTTCAATTTTCATGATAACAAACCACACTGAAAATTTTCCAAAGCATTGTATGGTAATTTTTATTCTACTTCATGCATTGTTGAAAATGTAGAGAAAAAATGAGAACTGAAAATTAATATTATTTATAGGCGACAAGGCTCAACTTTTACCCCGAAACACCCAGTAAAAGTGTTCAGAAACTCTATAGGTACCTACCTACTTATTTTTCTTTCACATTTTTTTCACCTTTGAAATATTCCGTACAATTCCAACGACAAGTTTTATATGTACTTTCATGAAAGTCGTTTGCAATTCGTATTATCACTCCGAATATTATCTGTATGAATTACCTTGAAAAATACAAATATTGGCCCCCAACAGTCCTTAATCAGTATGGAAGAAAAAACAAGCTAATTTAGATATTACGCACTTGTTGTTATTGACATCAAAAACCCATTTTACCTACACTTCGATAAAATATTACTGAGCTTTGTTGTTTTTTTTTGCAAAGTGATGACGTCCGAGGTTAAATAGCGTCAAATTTCACCTTTATTGTTCTTACATTTTTAAATGGTTCGGTATTTATTTCATTAGTATTTCGACAAAACCACGAAAATGACTAGAATTAGAGCTATTTTGTTCTACGCAGTTAGCTTATTACAGTTTGGGCATAATTTATCTCAGAATGCAGGTAAGTGAAATATCTTTATAATTCGACATTTCAACATTAGCTGAGACCTACGAACTAAATTTTATCTATTAAAAAAATTAGATTGGCCACGAGATGACTCAAAACCATTTCCATACCCTACACCAGGACCCATCAATATCAATGCATTCAGAGCTAAACCATATAAGACACTAACTCCATTAAAATTTGTGGTAGACCCTCGACAGAAGTGTTATGTTGAAAATACTGGCTATACTTGTAAGTACCTTCATCATAAAATCGTCAAAAAAAAAATAAACATTTCTGAGTAAATATTTTTCTCTGCCTTCAGTGATTAGTACAACTCCTCAACCATCCTTAGCCACTTTCACTGGCGGTATCTTGTATGAAGACATTTATTTTTTTTATCAAGATGAATACTTTTGGGATCTCGAATTAAAACCAGATGCAGCCGTCAAGTTGAATGGAAATGGGTAATTTAACTTTTGCAATTTAATACGTAAATTGACCATTTCTTCGGTGATTTACGGAACGCCCGAAATTCTAGATCACCAGTACAAATCGTGTCGACTTTTTATAATATTAAATATGGTAATTTAACGAATGCAATGACCAAACGAGATGGCCTAGTCCAAACAGTCGTTTTCGTCTACGTGGTGAGTATTTAAAAATGAAGGATTAAAGTTCCGATGATTTATTTCCAGTAAAATTAGCATAGAAGATGTAAGTTCTACAAATTTCGTATTTTAGGGCTTTGTACCGAATTCAAAGTACGAAAAATTTCAATCTACGGTCCAGTATGTAACGAAAGCGGAAACAAAGAAACAAGCTCTGGAGATCGATTCTTATGATTGGTATTTTACCAACTCTTTGAGGAATGATTACTACGCCTATCCAGGACAATACACTGATTTAAAAACTGGTAAAACATATTACAGCTCTACTGTTATTGTCATCCCAAGACTTCCACGTCCAGTTCTGTCTTATCAACAAGTATGCATTACATACTTATTTTATTCAATTTCAAAAAAATTATCAGCTTATCCAGCAGTAATATTCCACAGTTCTATGCAACATTTGGCTCGCTGAGGAATAAAAAAGGAAGACCATATTCACACAAGTTAGCAACTGTATCAGCGGGTCCAAGACCCATAGTACATGCAAATGGAATAGAAATTGAATATAAATAAATATTTTTCAACATCAATGCTCTACGACTTTTTCATTTTAAAAAAAATCATTAGATACGTATTTATGCATAGCGTTCATAGTAAGAATAATTTTTGTCTATTTTTTTTTTTTTTGTTTATAGGTAAGTACACATTTGAATACTTATATATTTATTTTTAACTGTTACCTACTTCTTCAAAGATTCGTAGACTTGATGCCGATATATTTGCCTAACTTTAAAGCTACAAGGACAAAGTCTTTATCAATCAAACATTTTTATTTCCAAATTTCAAAATGTTTGATTAACAATTTTTAGATCAATGATTTAGATAGTTGGCATAGTATGTAGCTTCCCCTATGAAATGATAAAATCGGTTTTTGATTCTAATCGAGTCGAAAGTGGTCATAAATGTTACCTTTTGATATAAAAACTCCACATAAATAATTACCCCCGCCCCTTTCTAGAGATATTGTCCTTATACAACGACAATTAAATAATTTAAATGTCAAGAAGGTATGGATGATTTTTTTTTTTCAATTCAAAAAATTAAGACCCTGAGTGGGTAAAGGTACCTATTAATTCAAATATTTTCAATTTTTTCACACATTGAAAATTTTTGAAAGGTGCGGAATGATATAGGTAATTAATTTTTTGTTCGTTCGTGACGAGAACATGGTCAAAAATAGTGTTCCTAAAACACTAAAATATTTTCCAAAATCTAGGTAATTTAGCTGACAACATTCTGCAACGAAACACCTTTAGAAAATTTTACTTTTCATTTTTTAGTTAATAACAATTTTTGTTTTATAAGAAAGATATCTTTTAAATATTATATTTTTCTTTTTTTTAGATTTTTGCAAGTAGGTAACTATTTGAATATTTTTAGATTAAGTAGATTTCACTTTTTTTTTTTTAGATTCTTGCGTTTGAAAGAATTATGAAATTTTCAAATAAAATCACGGCGGAAAAAATTATTTTGAAACGTTATTTATGAAAAAAGGGCAACTCTAGTGGAAAAACGATTTTGACAAAATCATAAAAATGAATAATAGTTTAGTCATTTCAAAAGAACACAAAAAATGGAAAATCTTTGTCCATTTTTTGGACTATTTTCAATTTGGAGTGTTCTTAAAGCAATAAATTGTATTGCAGTAGGAAAACTTCAAGCCAACTTTACCCAAAAGTTTGTTTTATCGAATCAGTTTTAAAAATGTATAGCTCAGTGAAAAATGAACGCAGTTTTCCGTTCCGGTTTGCAACGTGAATAATTTTTTCTAAAGGGTACCGGCGGTTAAGATAGGTGAATCTGCCCCCGAGCTGAAATTTGAAACTAACCGACGGAATTTGGTCCTTAGGGTCTGAAAACCACCTGGTAAAAATTTTGGCCCCCTACCCCTCCCCTAACCCGAGTTATGGGGCAAAACGTAACTTTTTTCAGCCTTATCATTAAAAATTTTTATCTCCGAGAGTTTTCAACCAAATTTTTTCAAATTTACGTGAGTTATACTCCATACTGAGGGGTATTAGTGGGTGGTTTGAAAAAAAATTTTTGATGATTTTTTCTAGCCAAAAATCGCATTTTAAAACTTGAAATCGAGTTTTCTACATGATGTTGCAGAGGTGCAAAAATGAAAAAAATATATATCATGTATCTAGTCCCTATCTACAACGTAATATTTTTTTCAGAATTTTTTAGGTGGGTGGAAGACCTTCAAAAATGCAAAAAACCGTATTTTTATCACGTTTTTCGCTCAAAAAATGGTCATTTTTGGCCGAAAAAATTTTTCGGGTAATAATATTCCAAAATACGTATTTTTACGCCACTTGCCCGATTTTCACTTCATTTCATTCTTTTTTGAATGATTTTTGCATTTTCAAGTAACCTAAAGCGCAAGACTTGAAATTGTATAATATAAGTAATTAAGTATGTAACTTTCCTTATACCTGTAAGTATAAAATTATCATACGGAAAACACTGAAAGAAAATTTGTGTTCAGTAGCCCACATTTATTATAAAAAATACAAGTCTCAAAAAAAAGAAAAATATTTTCTCAAAGGGTTCAAAATTTTTGTTGGAATGTTTTCCTATTATGGTTTACTGTTCAGGGTAGGAACAGTCAAAACTGGTTTCAATGAACTTTCCTCCCTTACCTTGTTCATTGTATATAGAAATTACTCAAATTAGCAAAAATATGAGGTACCTAGTGAATTCTTCCGAACCGAACAATTTTTTATTCCTACCTTTTGCTGATATCCCGAACTGTAAACCATAATAGGAAAACATTCCAACAAAAATTTTGAACCCTTTGAGAAAATATTTTTCTTTTTTTTGAGACTTGTATTTTTTATAATCAGGGTATCTAACTGATTTTTTTTTTGTAAAATCACTACTTTTTCACTAATTTTTCCACTACTTTTTTTGAAAAAAATTTCAATTTGACCCCCCCCCCCCCTCCCCCCCTAAAAAAATAGACTCTCTTTCCAACATATTAAAAAAAAATCAAAATTTTTTAGAGAAAAAAAAAGTGAAATTAGAAAAAAATCTATATTTTAAATCTAATAAATGAAAAATGAACAATTTTTGAAACTTAAAAAAATAAATTTCGCGTCTTTGGAATTTTTTCATTTTTTCACTACTTTTTTTCAAATTTTCGTCTGAATTCACTACTTTTCCACTACCGGCATGACCGGTTTTTCAAATCACTACTTTCACTACCCGTTAGATACCCTGATAATAAATGTGGGCCCGTGATCGTCGTACTTCCTACATGAGTGCATGCCGTGGGAAATGCAACGTTACTGTACGCGCTACATGCGAGGGGTTGTTAGTTTTTATTTTTTTTGACAATGCTCTACCACTTTGATTTTTTTTGAAATTTTTGTGGTATATTTATAAAAATGAATGGCACATCTTTTGGGGGGGAAAAGTTCTATTGTACCTTTGTCCTTTCAAGACAAAATGGCCGCTCAAAACTTATAAAATGCCATAACTCGGCAAAAAATGTACCAAACATTTTGAAAAAATTTTTTAGGGTTCCTCCAACTCCCTAAAATTCATCTAAATAAAACTCGAAACTTTTATCTACATTTAGCAAAAAACCACAAAAATACGAAAAAACACATTTTGGCCCCTTTCTCCGAAAACACTTGCGCTAGGGGTCTGAAATTTTTTCTGGAATGTTTTCTCATCATGGTTGACCTTTTGGGGGTAGGAGCGGTCAAAACTGGTTTCAAGGGCAGATTCACCATACCTCTTGTTGATAATGATATTGGTAGCAACGTAAGTATTGTTGAAAAAAAATTTGTTGACTACAAAGTGAATTTTCGAAATTTGAGTGCTCTGCTCATGCAAATGAATTTTTCGAAGGTAGTTCGAGCTACTGAACACAAATTTTCTTTCAGTGTTTTCCGTATGATAATTTTATACTTACAGGTATAAGGAAAGTTACATACTTATATACAATTTTAAGTCTTGCGCTTTAGGTTACTTGAAATTGCAAAAATCATTCAAAAAAGAATGAAATGAAGTGAAAATCGGGCAAGTGGCGTAAAAATACGTATTTTGGAATATTATTACCCGAAAAATTTTTTCGGCCAAAAATGACCATTTTTTGAGCGAAAAACGTGATAAAAATGCGGTTTTTTGCGTTTTTGAAGGTCTTCCACCCACCTAAAAAATTCTGAAAAAAATATTACGTTGTAGATAGGGACTAGATACATGATATATATTTTTTTCATTTTTGCACCTCTGCAACATCATGTAGAAAACTCGATTTCAAGTTTTAAAATGCGATTTTTGGCTAGAAAAAATCATCAAAAATTTTTTTTCAAACCACCCACTAATACCCCTCAGTATGGAGTATAACTCACGTAAATTTGAAAAAATTTGGTTGAAAACTCTCGGAGATAAAAATTTTTAATGAAAAGGCTGAAAAAAGTAACGTTTTGCCCCATAACTCGGGTTAGGGGAGGGGTAGGGGGCCAAAATTTTTACCAGGTGGTTTTCAGACCCTAAGGACCAAATTCCGTCGGTTAGTTTCAAATTTCAGCTCGGGGGCAGATTCACCTATCTTAACCGCCGGTACCCTTTTTCAGAAATATTTTACTTAAATACTAACCGTTTATTTTTTATAATAAGCACGAGTCTAATTTTTCAAATTTTACCAGAGAAAAATAAAAAAATAAACAATAAAAGAAGTCCTTTTTAAGGGAGACAATCAAGTATAAGGTTCATGTCTTTTGGATTTTAAAATCATTTTTCATTTTTTACGATTTTCAAAGCAGGTTTTCAACTTTTCTTTCGAACCAAACACCGTTCTTCTGCATTCCCTCAAAAAATCTGCATTTATGATTATCATTATTGTGATGTGGAATAAGGAAATGAGGTTAATGGCAAAATAGATTTTCTGAGAAACCAAGTTTCACAAGTTTGATTTTCCCACTTATTAGTATGGAAAAGTTTTCTTCAAATTGTGTTTTTAAGGGTGATTCAAGCATCCTGGGGGTTTAAAACCATTCTCAATCATTTTATAATCACCAAAAGTACCCAAAATCATCATCAACTCAAAAATGAGTTTTCTACCCCTAACTTCATTTTCTTATACATGTAAGTACATCTAAGTACATTTATATTGTTTCATATAACGTGGATCTGTTTTACGGATTCCCGCAGGTTGGTGAGAGATTTTTTCCCCCAAGTCCACACGTTTTTCCTGTTCTGACTTTTTTTCCAACTTCAAAATTTTTTTGACGAGACCTAAATTCTTTTCCAACCTTCAAAATCTTGTCAAAGTAACAGTTTTTTAACAAAATGTTTTCAATGTCACGTCAAAATAAAACAAGCCCAGGTAAATTATTCCAGTCAAAAATTTTTCCCAGTCAATTTTTTCCACATTTTTTTAAATTGCAAATTTAGGTACCAAATTTTTACAACATGAAAATTTGAAGGTACTAAATTTTTAGCGGACTTCCCGCCCTAGCGGGAATCCGCTATTGCAATCATAAGGGTTTATTTATTTATTTATTTATTTGTTTGTTGAAGCCTTTCTTTCTAACGCGATTTCTCTCGTTAAACTGAACAGATCGAGCTGAAATTTTTACAGTAGATGCAGATCATATAGAGGAAGAGCTGATTAGATTTTGGTGCAATTCTGTGCAGAAAAAGCTGAGCTTTTCAACTTTAAAGCTCATTTTTGGGACTTTTCTTTCTAACGCGATAACTCACGTTAGAGTTGACCAATCGACTTGAAATTTTTATGGTGATTAGAAGGCGTATAGGAGAAGAGCTGATTAAATTTTGAAGTCGGTCCGTGCTTTGAAAGTTGAGCTTTTCGAGTTCAAAGTTTATTCAGTTTTTCGAAAATATCTCGCGAACGGTGCATCGTAGAGAAAAACGGAGGCCAAAAGGATATTCAGGAATTTCAAGCTCTACAACTTTGGTTCTCATGAATTTTTCTCGAAAGCTCACCGTTTTCGAGAAAATTGGGTTCAAAGTTCGAAGGCCTGTGATTGGTCAATTCTTCTGATGATTATGTGTTTTCTTAATCGCACTGATTTTTCAAAAATATCTTTCAAACTGTGCATCGTAGAGAAAAACAAAGGCCATAATGATGGTCAAGAATTTCACTCTCTACAACTTTGGTTCTCATGAACTTTTCTTAAAAGCTCACCGTTTATGAGAGAACTGATTTCAAAGTTTGAAGGCTTGTGATTGGTCAATTCTGATTATAATGTGTCTTCTTAATAAACTGATTTTTCAAAAATATCTCGCGAACGGTGCATCGTAGAGAAAAACAGGGGCCAAATGCATTGAAAGTTGAGCTTTTCGAGTTAAAAATTTATTTCTCTTTTTGAAAATATGTATTTCGCACGAGTGATGCTTTGTAGGGAAAAACAGAGACTAAAAGAATAGTTAGGATGGATGCCAAGAGAAAAGAATTGGTCTGAAAAGTTCACAGTGTTGGAGAAAAATGAATTAAAAGTTTGAATTCTTGCGATTAGTCACCAGTTTGTATATGTTAGGAAGTCCGCTCTTTTGACACAGTGTGTCTAGTTTTCATTTTACTCCTCAACATTTTTTAAAACTTCATTTTTTTGATTTTCTTCAGGAAAATTCTGAAAAAAAATTTTTGACTTGAAGAATTAACCTGAGCTTGTTTTACAAATTGGTAGTGACGTTGAAAACATTTCGTTAAAAAATTGTAACCTTGACAAAAAATTGAAAGTTTGGAAAAGAATTGAGACCTCGTCAAAAAACGTTTGAAATTGGGGAAAAAATTGAGCAGAAAATTTATACCTTGTCAAAAAAGTTTTGAAGGGGGGCGGGGGGGGGGGGTCGGAACAGGAAAAACGTATGGACTGCAGACTTGGGGTAAAAATCGCATTTTCTAAATTCTCACCTCTTTATAACGATATAAGTTACTTTACTACATACAATCGTGGAGTTTCTTCAAAAAAATTTCAATTCACTTTTCATGATAACAAACCACACCGAAAATGGTAGGTAATTTGCATTCAATTACAAGGGGAAAGCTACGTATGCCTTCTTAAAAATTTAGGAAAGAACTTGTTTAGGTGAACATAAAGCTTTGAAGCTCAAAAGTTTAAAAAAATATAAACTTTGCAATGCCTCGAAAAAGCGATCATAACTACAAGTTCTTTATAATTTTTTTTTCTTAGAAATTTTGCACCATTCCAATAACAAGTTTCAAAATTTCGTGAAAATCGATTCCAATTTGTCTTTGTAGTATCACCTTGAATATTATCTGGTACAAGCCACCTTGAAAAATACGAATTTTGCTTCCCTCCCCAACAATCGTAACACTGCATTGGTAAAAAAAAAAACACACAATAGATACCTGCAGTTATTTACACTAAAAATCCATTCTACACTTTGATAAGTTTTATTATCGTTTGTTTTTCCTTTCAAAAAAATGAAAAATGACGTTTGAGGTTAAATAGCGTCAAATTTTACACTCTTTGTATCTAAATTTTTAAATGGTTCGGCATCTATTTGAACTTATTTCATTAATACTTCGACAAAAGACCAGAAATGACTAGGATTAGAACAGTTTTGTTCTTGGCATTTACCTCATTACAAATTGAGTATAATTTATCGCAGAATGCCGGTAAGTGAAATATCTTTCAACTTCGACATTCTAACATGATCTGAGACCTACTAATTGAATTTCTTGTATTTAAAAAATTAGGATGGCCACGAGACCGCTCAAAACCATTTCCATTCCCTATACCAGGACCCATCAATTTCAATACTTCCAAAGCTGAAGTATTTCAGACATTAACTCCATTACAATTTGTGGTAGCCCCTGGGCAGGCGTGTTATATTGAAAATACTGGCTCTACTTGTAAGTATCTTCGCTATAAAATCTTCAAAAAATTAAAAATTCCAAGTAAAAACTTTTCTCCACCTTTTAGTGCTTAGTACAACTCCCCAACCACTCCTTGACAAATTGACTGGTGGTATCTTGTATGATGAAATTTATCACTTTTATCAAGATGATTATTTTTGGGATCTGAAGTTGAAACCAGATACAGCCGTCAAGATGAATGGAATTGGGTAATTTTTAAATCTTATAACTCG
Organism: Pseudococcus jackbeardsleyi; assembly: GCA_038380155.1. Taxonomy (NCBI): domain Eukaryota; kingdom Metazoa; phylum Arthropoda; class Insecta; order Hemiptera; family Pseudococcidae; genus Pseudococcus; species Pseudococcus jackbeardsleyi. Next base: position 37,668,580 of record CM076241.1, on the reverse strand, counting down.
ATACACGAATGGACCATTTTTTCGCTCATTTACAGAATTAAAATTCTAGTTCACCTGTACAAGTTTCATCGACCTTTTATAATGGTAAATATGGTAATTTGACGAATGCAATGACCAAACCAGATGGCATAGTCCAAATAGTTGTTTTTATCTACGTGGTGAGTATTTAAAAATGAAGCATTTAAGTTCTGATAATTTATTGTCAACGGAATCAGCATAGAAAATACAAGTTATACAAATCTTATACTTTAGGGCTTTATACCAAGCTTCAAGTACGGGAAATTTCAATCTACAGTCCAGTCTGTGACAAAAGCGGGGACAAAAAAACTAGCTCTGGAGCTCGATTCTTATAACTGGTTTTTTACGAACTCTTTGAGGAAAGATTACTATGCCTATCCAGGGCAATACACTGATTTAAAAACTGGAAAAAAGTTCGACAGCTCTACTGTTATTGTCATTCCTAGACTCCCACGACCAGTTTTATCTTTTAAACAGGTATATTTTATTCAATTTTAAAACTAGACACACTGTGTCTAAAGAAGGGACATCCTATTATAGGTATACAAACTAATGAAGAATCGCAAGAATTCAAATTTTAATTTTTTTTTTTTTGACACTGCGAGCTTTTCAGAAAAGTTCTTTTATTTTGGCATCCATCTTAATCAACTATTCTTTTAGCTTCTGTTTTTCTCTACAAAGCACCGTTTGGGAGATATTTTTGAAAAATCAGTTTGATTAGAAAAATGCATAATAACAAAGACTGACCAATCACAGGCCTTCGATCATTGAACTCAATTTTCTCGAAAACGGCGAGCTTTCGAGAAAAATTCATGAGAACCAAAGTTGTACAGCTTGAAATTCCTAACCATCCTTTTTGCCTCCGTTTTTCTCCATAGATATTTTTAAAAAACTGAATAAACTTTGAACTGAAAAAGCTCAACTTACAACTTTCAGTGTACAGAATTGCGCCAAAAACTAATCGGCTCTTCTTCGACATGGTCTACCCCTGCTGTAAAAATTACAGCTCGATCTGTTCAGTTTAACGAGAGTAATCGCGTCAGAAAGAAAAAAAAGCTTCAACAAATAAATAAACCATTATGATTGCAATATTCACAGCAAAAAACCAACATCCACCCAAATGCTCGAAATTGAATGATGAAAAAACCATTCCACAGTGCTTGAAGAGAGGATTCCGAAAATGTATTACTTTTTGCATTTTGAGCAATTCTCGACCGAATAACCAGCATTTTCCTCAATCTACAATCCACGCAAATCAATAATATCTCTCACCCAAATGCTCGAAATTGAATGATGAAAAAACCATTCGACAGTGCTTGACGAGAGGATTCCGAAGATGTATTAGTTTTTGAATTTTGGGCGATTTTCGAAAAAGTTGCCAGAATTTTTCCTCGCGAGGTCTCCCCCGAAAATCTACCATTCACAGCAAAAAACCAACTTCCACCCAAGTGCACGAAATTGAATGATGAAAAACCCATTCGTTTGTTCATGACGAGAGGATTCCAAAAATCTATTAGTTTTTGCAATTTGATCAATTTTTGGCCGAGTTACGGGCGTGTTTCTTCATCAACTATCCAGGCAGCAAAAAAGCTATCTCCCGTCCCAATGCTCGAAATGGGATTGTAAAAAAACCATTCGTTTGTTCATGACGTGAGGATTCCAAAAATGTATTAGTTTTAGTATTTTGGGCAATTTTTGGCCGAGTTACGGGAATTTTTCTGCGGCGGCGACCATCCATCACTCAGCCGCGCCAGAAAAAAAGTCAACTTTCGTTCTAATGCTCCAAATTTATTCGTAAAAAAAAACTATTCCATTCGTCTCGACGAGAGGATTCCGAAAATGTATTAGTTTTTGCATTTTGGGTGATTTTTGAAAAAGTTGCCAGAATTTTTCCTCGCGAGGTCTCTTCCAAAAATCTACCCTTCATAGCGAATTCTTGCTGGAGCGGGAAATCCGCTAAAAATTATCAGCTTACATTGCAGTGATATACATATTTTACAGTTCTATACATCATTTGGCTTGTTGAGGAATAAGGATGGAAAACCATTTTCACACACGTCAGCAACTGTTCCAGCAGGTCCAAGACCCATCGTACATGCAAATGGAATAGAACTTATATTTACCTAAATAAATTATTTTTTTAACATCAATGCTCTAATTTCATGACTTTTTGATTAAAAAAAATCCTTAGATACGTATTTATCCACAGCGTTCATTGTAAAAATAAGAGATCTCCTTCAAAAATTCCTTAGAGTCGACGCAGGTATGTTTGCCTAGGAAACTTTAGAGCTACAGGGGTTCAATCAAAAATAGAAATTTATTTCATAGGGTAGGTATTTCATCATTGGTAAAATATCTACCCTATGAAATGGTGAAATCGGCTTTTGATCCAAATTGAGTCGAAAGTGGTCATACATGTTACTCCTGAAAACTCCACATAAATTATTTACATTGGCTCCCACCCTTTTCCAGAGATAATGCCCTAATACATTGGAAATTGAATAGGGTAATTTAAATGTCAGGAAGGTATGAATGAAAAATTTCAAAAATAAGGTCTCTAAGTAGGTAGGTACCTATAATGGAATCTTTTGATCGGAATGATTCAGATTTTTTCAATTTTTTCACAGATTAAAAATTTTTAAAGGGTGGAATCTTTTTCCATTTGAAAAAATGTACAGCTTTTCATTCCTCAATGAAAATTTATCATGGCAATGTTGAATGCTGGTACAAAAAATAAGAAAAATTAAAATTGGTAACACAATATTACAAAGCTGTAAAACTTCGAGATTTTCCAGAAAAAGAAAGGCAAGGGAGACTAAAGCTAGAGCCAAAATATCTTCAACTTTTATCATCACTTTTTGAGCTAATTTCAGAAAAATTTTTGACGAATTTTTTCAAAATCGAAAAAAAAGGAGCAAATGTCTCAGGTACCACCTAAAGTATTTGATCTTCAAAATAGCCCAAATGGAAATAGAGAAATGGATCTATAATTGGATGAATGTTACTTTTGAAAAAAAAAAACAGTTTTGTCTTTTTTTTTTTGATAATACCACATATTTCGTACCTTTCATACTTCAGTCACATTTTTAAAAAAATTAAAAGTAATCGAAAGATACGTACGATTAATCCATTAGGGAGCCGGTTAGAGGAAGGGGAAAGGAGGAAAATCAAAAAGTAAGTATTCGAATTCTACGACCTCCAATTAGTGAAAATCGATATGTCACACGCTATTTTAATTTAATAACATATTTTCCCCCAAAATTGTGGGGCTAGGGAGGCATCGTTGGGTCAAATATTAAAAATAAGCAAATATTCGAACTCAGCGGACTTAAATACC